>BPLR01004762.1:0-11012 GCA_021605095.1 Caerostris extrusa | reverse complement strand
AATTATTTTCAGATGAACTAGTAACCCTAACATTTAAGATAATACATTTACATTTTTAAATTTATATGAAAACGAATGCGGTTTTGCACGACGGCTATTTGTGTAAATATAAATCAATTTTCAATTTTTTCCACGATCAAAAACATTTAACGTCATTTATCTCCTAGTTGAAAATTTAAACACATTTGTGTAGCAGAAAACGATGAAAACCTTCATCCAACTCAATCATAATTCAAACTATCTAAATACATAAATTATTAAAAATTTATCAATTCTAATATCGATGCTATAATATTAATTACGTACAACTGTTACGAGAAGGTTGAAATAAAATATTGCATTTTAAAGTGAAACCCAAAGAAAAAAGATACTTGCCTTTGAACTTAGCGAAATCCATCAGAGAGAGAGCGAGAGAGAGATGCGCTCAATTAATGCAAAATGTCCAAAACCGTGTGTTTACTTTTCGCCAAGTGCATCCATTCATTCTCTGTCAGCCATATGAGCATGCGACATCGATTACCATTACAACAAGCAGATAAGACAAGGGGCATTAAGTTCCGTCGCTTTGATGTTTAAGCGACGGAACATTCAGTGGCCGGGGACAATAACTCCCAACAAACAAAAGGATTATGTCCGCTGACAAACAAGAGTCTTCTCGTAATGTCCATTTATTAAATGGGAACGGATGGGAACGACTTTATTTAAGACTGTTTTTATAATGATTCAAATAGGTTCGAAGTTTACATCAAATGATAAATTTTAAATGAATACATTCACATGCATTAAAATGCTTTCAAGAACTTGTTATTTTCATTTTAAGACTTACAGAAGACTTTTAAGAGGCATTAAAAAATCCTCCAAAAAATGTACGGCATGATTTAACCGCGCACATTTTTCAAACTAAAAATTTCGTATTATTTTTAATTTTTACTTAATTATTATTAAAACTTCAAACTTTTCATTGAAATAAATTGAACATTTTTCTTTCAAACATTTGTATTGAAATAAATTAAACATTTTTCTCTTTCAAACATTTTTATTGAAATAAATTAATAGCATTAGTTGTCTTTTAAGGAACTTTTCAGTTAAAAGCGCGGAATAAAAATCGGCATATTTTTAAAGAAGAACGAATAGAAATAATTATTTTAAAAAAGCAATTCGATATTCCATTAAAATTTAAAGTTTGATTTGGAAAGGAGTACTTGTTTCTAAGATGGCATTAAAACTTTTAGACACACAGAAATTGAAGACTGAATAAATGGATAATAATCAATTATTCAGTTTAAAGTCATAATTCAAAAATTAATAATGCAATCAAATTTAAAGTCATAATTCGAAAATTAATTTAATTTTGATTGCAAATGAATTTATCTTTTATAATTATTGCAAAAATGTAATTTCAGTCTTTCCTATACAGTATTCCTGAATTCATGGACCTTTTAAGGGAACATAACATGCACATAAAAAAGCATCACGTTTGCATATTTGTAAGAAGTGTGAGCGGAAAGTGAGAAATGCCGAAGAAATGAAAAAAAACTTTTATTTATATAACAATGACAGTAAATTGTAAAATGTGCCACCATTAATATGCAAACAGGCCTGGTAGCAAGCAAGTAGCAGGCCTGGTAGCAAGTATCTTTCCGAAAATGCCAAGTATTTCACGAACAGTCGCATTAGAGACTGAAAGTTTGACATTGAGGTTTGCATCAGAGTCGATTAGAAACTCGCAGATCAGTGCTCTGAGGTGTCTCCAATAAGAACAATGAATCACTTATAAATCGGTTGGACGTGATGGACAAAGCGATCTAGTCCAATCCATCTAGGGCATAGTTACGTGGTATTGACGTAATGTACATAGTTACGTGGTATTGACGCAACTATGCATATTAGTGTAGAAATGGACTGGAGTCCGTCGTGCGGAAACCACATGGCATTTCAAATGGCAACTGCAAAATTATCAAAGAAATTCTAGTAATACCTCTTCTAAAATGATGCCATGTCATGCCATTGAATCGATGCGGTAGCAAGTATGGATAAATAAAAAGGAAATCATTGGCAATGCTTGCCCACAGAGAACCACTCAAGAAAAGCATGTGGTCGTGTAAGCATGTGGGTTAGAGGTCGCCCACACATGGGAGTTGTGCAAATTAAACACTATACGCTGCGCGTAAAGGAAAATGTGCGAAAGTACATTTACAGAGAAGAGTCAATGTACTCTATTACAAAAACCGATCATTTCCGAACCCACATTATTATACAAAAACCGCTTCTTTATATATATGTTACCTTCCCTTAAAGTTTGATTCATGAATGTATTTAGAGACACCTTGCATATAAAAAAGGATTTATAGAACTACATCATTTTTAGAATATATTACATGATAGAGAATTTAAATACATAATTCCGTAATTTCTTAAAAATATTTACCATATATCATCCACATAATTAAAAAGCATTCATTAAAATGTTATGAAATAAAGTACTGAGAAAACAATTACAATATTCGATGCATTTCTATACTATGAATGCATTCAATTAATTCTGTTCAATAAGAATTGTTTCTATTTACAAATTGAACAACGGTGGCTAAAGTACTAAAATTTTTATCACAAAGGAAATCCTTGGAAGAAAAGTAAATGCGGTTTATGTCTGATTTAGACTTGGGATGTTTATCGCCAAGCTAAAACTCTTCCCATTAACAAAAAAAGAAGTTCCAAAATAAAGAAAGAAAGCCATGGCGGCCCCTCGCAAAGGTTAAATAACCGAATTCTTTGGGACAGACATAAGTGCTCAAGCAATGCAGTTTGAATTGTCTTTGCTTCCCTTCCAGACCGTTTGAGCCGCCTTTCTGTAAAGCCACATTGTTTACAGTCCGTCGCTCAACTGGCGTAATCTGTAAGACAAGCTTTTAAGGATATCTTTTCTGCACTGTTCTTTTTTTTTTTTTTTTTTTTCTCTGTCTCTGTCGATCCGTTAGTCTGTTAGAACGTTCTACAAGAAAGCGCGCGAAAACTCAGAGAGCGAAAAAAATAAAAAAATAGACTTGTATACCATTGATTTGCCAGTTGAGCGGATTTCGCCATTTCTTTTTAACTGTGAGGGGAATTTAGACTTCAAATCCGAGAAAGGATTATATTTATGTTTACTTTTCTGCTTTATTGAAAATGGAACTGGAGGTAGTTTCTGGTGTCTTTTACTTTTTTTATTTTTCGAACCGACTGGTAAATTTTTTTTTTTTTTCCTGGAGGTATAAACATGTTGCGAGCCCTGAGGTTATTTCGGGAAGATTATAAAGCAAAAGCTGAAAGAGATAGCATTTGTAAAGAATTATGGAAGACGTCAAACTGAAAGGACGAGTCTCAATTTTTTATTTTCAGTCGGTAAAAATAAATCATCTACAGAAAAAGAAAGTGTCATCTTTTGAAAAATATATAAACACTCTCACACATTGAACAATCGTATAACATTGAACTGTGTAAACACTCTCGCTCATTGAACAATCATTGAAAACATACAATACAAAAACATTGAAATATGTAGACATTCTCACCCATTGAACATCCTAGAACATTGAAATATGTAGACATTCTCGCACATTGAATAATCCTAAAACATTGAAATATGCAAGCCCTCTCGAACATTCAACAATCCTAAAACACTGAAAAAGTACACACTCTCGCACATTGAACAATTCTAAAACATTGAAATACGTAAACAATCTTGCACACTCAACAATCCTACGACCAAGATATACCAGACAATAAAGGAATGGGCCAAAGATTTATTACACTTAATTCGAATTTTTTATACCGACTTCTGACTTTTTACAGTAATTTTATGTTCTATGATCTTTTCTAATGGATTTAGAAAGATTTGAGAAATAAATTTTGAACTCGTTGAACTTTTTTTATTGAACTAGTAGTACATCTATAAAAACAGTTTATTTGCACAAACTAAATTTGCTTGCAAAAATACATCTGTGAAAAATAACAGCACTAAAAAATAGATCAAAGCATTACAGAATAGATAAGGACAAGTAAAAGAAAATTATACATTTTAATCACAAAAATACTGTATTTTTTTTTTCCATACGATGCAGAGCTACCCTTAAAAGTCCTCAAGAAAGAAAAATTCCCACTAAGTCTTCCTTTATCCCAATGTCGGTGGACAGTTCATGTACCACTGATCAATATCATAAAGTCCACCGATGTACCACAAAAAAATCTACACACATATATTACACAAAAACCTAAACAAAATCAAAAATCACATAAAATATTTAAAGAATTAATTCACACAAATGTCTTCTTTGGAAGCGTACACCCTCCCATCACAATGCATCCCTCTTTTAATATTAAGAAATAAAACCTCCAGGGCTAGTTAAACACCGCAAAAACGTGTCCAATCGATTTTTACAAAAATACCGTATTTATTTATTTATTCTTCCAAAGTTCTTGTCTTCTCCAAAAACTCCTTTAAATTTACATGCGGCAGAAGCCCCTACCCATCTAAACCCCAACGAACACAAAAGATCCGAAAGGATGCTTTATTCCGAAATAATTAATTCACGAGAGAGAGTCCGGGCACTCTCCGGTAGACGGAAGCCTCCAGAAATACCATATTTCCAACCTCTTGCAAACACAGTGCCCTGTTCCAAGAGGCGTTTAAAACCTCTGGGTGCGTTTTGTGTGGGAACCGCGTCCTCTCTCTCTTAACATCCTAGAACTGGTGATGAATGGACGGATGCAGTTGCAGCTAAAGGAGGGGAGTTTCGGAATGGGGATGCAAAAATTAATACGCGAAAAGATTCCTCTCCGGATCGATGTGTTTGCTCAAGGACAGAGATGCTCGCGTTTCGAAAAGAATCAATTAATTTTTTAAATATTTTGTCAAAAGAGTAAAAAAAGTTGAAAACTTTGAAATGAGTTACAAATTTTTGAATGAGTTACAAACAGAAGAGATTGCAGTTTGTGTAGAGGGAATTTAATTCGTTTTAATGTAGAAATATCTTCAATTATAAAACAAATTACTCACTGTTTATATACGTTTGTTTGAGATGAATACAAATTATTTGTATTTATTTATAAACATTAAAATATTTTTTTTTTTCCTGATAATAATAAAAATAAACCCGATGGATTTTTGGTTTTTCTTCCATATGCTACGCATTGCGGGGAAGTAACCTATAAAGTCCTTCCAGAAAAGCTCAACTTCTGCATGATCATTGGCGCGAGACCTGATGGCCTCTGGCCTTTGGTATCACAGGCTCCACGTTCGAATATTGGCGGTGGCATGGATGTTTGCGAGTGGTTCGGAATTCACTTTAAACTGTAGGTCCCGGTCAGTTTAGCCTCGTGTGCACAAGATGACCGTAGAGCGACAAACCAATCAAGATCATTGGTAGAGTGTTCGCAGTATACAAAAATGATGGGCGTACAGCAAAATAATAATTTCAAGCTCCTATTCATGATTGAATATATTTTTCATAAAATATTTGGAATTTAATATAAGTAAAAAAAAAAATTATGCTCTAAATGAGTCTTTTAAATACAACACAGATCAAATCACTTCTTAAATTGTGAATATTTATTAAAATACAAGTAATTTAAAAAATGTTGGGGAAATATAGGAATATCATTATAGGTATATGGTAAAAGACATTCCACAAAAATGGTTTTTGTGTTATTAAATGTAAATTTTTTTTGTTATTAAATATAATTACTTTATGTTGTATACAAATTATTATAATAAGATTAACTTTCATTACAACTTTAGATTAACATCTTTTAGTAACATTTTATAGAATATTAAACATATCGAAGAAAAATACATTATTCTTATTTCTAGAAAATTATTTTCAAACTATGTCTTAATACAGTTAAAAATTGTTTTTCACAGTTAAAAATTTTATTTTACACTTCAAGTTAATAAAGAAATAATATTAATTGCAAATATTTTTAATTTTTTAACAAATATCGTAATTATTCTATAAATAATTATAAGCATTCATATTTTAGCTTTTAAAATAAATATATTTTTCTTTCGCAAATTGAACTGAATACCTTAGAATTAAAAAAAAAAAGATAACGCAGAATTACAATTTTGGTTCCAATTATAAACAACATAATATCTTGTCTAACGTCAACGTAATAAATGTCTAAAGAAGTATTTTGGAGTTTCAATTTTTTTTAAATAAGAAACAAATATCGAAAAACATGGAAAATTTTAAAATCATATTAATATGTGTAGTACGTTTCAATAATTACATAATATTTTAAACATCATATATTAGAAAATAAAAAATTTATTTTTCAGTATTTAAACTTTTTCAAATTAATAACTATATTTTCGTACAAAATGTAAAAACATTTAGATATTTGTAGTGTAATAACTCGATAAATAATACTTTTGAGCGGTTAAAGTTAAGAACATTTCCTTGTTTGTTTTTCTTACTACAAAATACCTCAGAGAGTTTTCTTGTAACAAGCAAAACAACATTGCAAACAAAAACATTAAAATTTCACTAACGATATTCATAATTCTCTAGCTGAGAGAAAGAAATGTTCAATGTCTGGAATTTTATCTCCTTGGTTTGAGTGATAAATTTATTTAGTGGACTCCTCGTTCAAAAAGAATAATAAAAGTGAGGAACAATTTTTTTTTGGAAGGAAAAGTTATAACAACAATCATCAATATGATGAGAAAACATTTTGACTCTCAAACAAATCTTCCATTGAAACGTATTCTCTTCTTTGAGAAACGAAAAAAAAAAAATAAATAAAACTTCGCATAGGAAATTTTCATGATGTTTTTCTTTCGAACGGTTCCCGGATTTTTTTTCTTTTTCCTTCTCCTTCTTCTCCTGTTTTATCCTTTTCCCAAAATGCAAATTCTGTTATATCTTCCTCATCTCAAGAACGAATGTAAATGTTTTTTTTGTTCCAAGGCGCCATTTTTTTCAGTTTTCTTGCCACTTTTCTTTTTCTTTTTCTTTTACTATTACTTCGAAAAGGCAAGAGGAAAAAAAATTTGCCCTGTTCAAAAGAGTTTCCCTGCGAATTTTTTTTTTTTTTTTCCTGCGAATCTTTCCAGAATTCAAGTGGCATATAAAAATAAAATACAGAGCACACTTGTATATGAATGTGAAATTTCTACTGCAACGTGAATTATATTTGCAACTAAATTTTTCCCGGGGAAAGAGAACCGCGTGCTACTTTCGGGCATTTTGAAAGTTAAACAGCTGTCATAAAAATGTATACGTCTTTATTCTGAATTAAGTAACGGGGCAAATGATATGAAAACAATAAAAATATTCTTTAGTTTCCCTAGAATTCTTAAAATCGAATTACAGGTTTCTAAACATTGAAGGAATTTCCCATAGCATAACTTGAATTTATTCCATTTTTAAATAATAAAATTTCGAATTATTTATCCTGGTAACAAAATGTAACTGTCGCTTTGGTTTGCATGTTAATAATATCATATGAATTGATGTATAATTTTGTTTGTTTAGACAGCAAGTGTGAGATATGGTTAGTGAAACAATGTTTTGTTTTACTGTGTTGTTTTGCTTTGTTTTAAGAAAGCTCTCTGAGTACAGTAGAAAAACAGACAAATCTGTAACAACAACTCGAAAACATTATTTAACACACTTACAAATCTCTGATGTTACATTTTTGCACAATATAATTGATAATTTGAAAAGTTAAATACTGAAAATAAATTTTATTTTCACAATATGATGTTTAAAAATATTGTGTGATGGCTTGAGGAAACGTACTACTATGTATGATTTTAAAATTTTCCTTCGATATTTATTTCTTATTTAAAAAAATTGAAGCTCAAATCTCTTTAAACCCATTTAAATACGTTGACGTTAATAAGATGTATGTTGTTTACTAGTGGAACCAAATTATAATTCTGATATCACAAATACAAGGTTATTCGTTATTCAATTACAAATAAAATATATTTATTTTAAAATCTAAATATGGCTCTTATAATTAATTACATGCTTCACAATAAAATATTACGATATTTGACCAAAATCAAAATATTTGTTAAAAAAAAGTAAGTATTGCAATTAATATTATTTTTGATAACTGGAAGTGTAAAATTCGTAACTGTGAAGGCTGTTATAGATTATTACGTATGGATTTGAAAAATGAATTTTCTAGAAGAAATAGAATAATATTTTCTTTCGGGTGTTTGTATTCTATAGTGTTATAAAGTAATCTAAGTTGTAATGAAAGTTGATGTATTATATGTATACAATAAGTAATTATATTAATAATTTACAAAATGGAGCACTACAGAATGACACCCTGTGTGCCTATATTCCCCAACCCTTTTAGAAATTGCTAGTATTTAAATCAGTATTCCTGGTGCGAAAGTATTTGTGTTGTATTGAAGACTCCTTTAGAGAACATAATTTTTGCCATATTAAATTCAAATATTTATGAATATATTCAATCATGAATAAGGCACAGTATTATTTTTGCTGTATACATCGTATACTACAGGCTGCTGCTGTTGGTTTGTCTTCTACCTCGTCTTGTGCATAACAAACTGACAGGTTGGTTTAAGGCAGGTCAGACCACTCGCAAACAATCATACCACCACTCGAGCAGTGGGGCTAATGACCAAAAGGCCAGAGGTATCGGGTCTCTGGAAGGGCGATTGCCTGTGCCTGGCGAAAAACCGAGAATTCCCGGCAGCAAATAAGTACCATGGTGTATTCATCTCAAACAAACATGCCAGTGAGTCTTTGTTTTACTAAATAAGGTGACTATATTAAAACGAATTCCCTCCCACACAAAATATGTCTCTGTTGTAACTCATTCAAATGTGGCTGTTTCAAAGTTTTAAGCACCTCTTTTGACAAAACATTTCTAAATAGTGATTCTTTCAGCAGGCGTCTCTGTCCTCCAGGCGTATTCTTTTGCATCCCCATTCCGCTCCACCAGCCCCAGCACTGACTGCATCCGCCATCACCAGTTCTGAGATGTT
Source organism: Caerostris extrusa (assembly GCA_021605095.1). Taxonomy (NCBI): domain Eukaryota; kingdom Metazoa; phylum Arthropoda; class Arachnida; order Araneae; family Araneidae; genus Caerostris; species Caerostris extrusa. The sequence continues at coordinate 2,002 of BPLR01004762.1, read as the reverse complement.
GAAGGAGGACCGCAGTTCAGTGCAGCTGCGCCTGCAGGCCTTGTGTTGAAGCAGGCGGCCTGGAGCTTCCACCTGGGGGTGTGACCTCTCGTGAGTGGTATTTCCATGCCTTTCTGCAGCAAGCCCAAAGGAGTTTTTTGGAGGAAGACAGGCTTTTGGAAGAATAAATAAGCTCATTTTATAAATAATTTGAATGCGACTGCCCTGAAGGTACATTTCTTAATATTAAGAGGAATACATTATTAACGGGGAGAGGCCACTCAACAGTGGTAACAATACATCATGTTTGTTTTTATTTAATTTATTAAATATATGATATTTTGTGGACTTCGTGATATTGATCGGCTCATTTTATGAAACAATCATTGAGGACTTAGTGAGGTACACACAACGAAGGTAGCGGCTAATATTGTGGGTGTATTTTATTAAAAAGCACTGCTTGTCTTATATATTCTGTAACGTCTAATGTTAAGCAAGCCCAGTTTATAACACTAGTTCAATAAAAAAAAAGTTCAACAGTTATTTCAAATGTTCACACAAATCCGATAAATTCGGAGGTAAGTATGTCGCCCATTGTCTCATTATCTATATACAAGATGTTGGTGTCTCAGTGACACGTATTTCAATGTTTTAAATTGTTCAATGTGCGGAAGTGTGTACTCAGTGTTTTAGGGCCAGGTGAATGTTCGAGAAGGCTGTGTTTTAGGGTATTCAATGTGCGAGGAAATATCTACATATTTCAATGTTCTAGAATGAATGTTATATCAATGATTTAAGTACAATAATCCACATATTTCAGCTGTTTTATTCAATGAAGCGAAATGTTTTGGTTGTGTTATACGGTTGTTCAATGTGTGAAGATGTTGCTCTCACACAAAAGATGACACTCTTTTCTCAGCCAGATTTACACCGACTATTAGTCGTCACAGTTGACGTCTTCATAATTCTGCAAATGTATCTTTTCAGCTTTGCTATAATCTTGCTCTGCACCTTATCATACCTCCGAAAAAAAAATTGCCAGTCAGAAATTCGAAAAATAAAAGTAAAAGAACACCAAAAAGCGTTCTACAACTCAAAGCAAAAAATGTTTGTAAATGGCTCTTTCTCGAATTTGAAAGTCTGTTCCCTCACATTAGAAATGGCAACAACGAAATCAGTAGTGTGATCTATTTTTTGTCTCTGAAATTTTCAACATGGGGTTACAACAGACAACCCCGGAAAGAAGAAAAAAAAGAAGCAATGCGAAAGATATAATACTGCTTTTGTCTTACAGTACACCGGATGGCTTTTTGACAGACCTGTAAACAATATTGGCTGAAAACGTCAAACTGTCTGAAGGAAAGCGGGCGCCTTGGCCTATGTCTGTCCCAAGTTCGGTGTGCTGATGTGGAGGTTTAACGGCGATAGTATCCCAATTCGTCAGACATAAACACTTTGAGACTCACTGTACTTTCCTTCAATTTGCAAATAGAAAGCAGTGCTTATTGAACAGGAGTGGTAGTGCATTCATGGTACAGAAATGCATCCGAGTAACTAACATTGTTTTCTCAGTACTTATTTCATAAGGGCCACAGTAGTCTTTTTGAAGTATAATGGACTGATGTATGTCAAAATATTTTGAAAGTACGGAGATATTTATTTAAAATTCTCTATCATGTAATATATTCTAAAAATGATGTAGTTCTATAAATCCTTTTATAATGATATCGTGAATCAGAGCTTTTAGGAAGGTAACATACATAAAGCATTTTGTATATTAATGTGGGTTCGAATGTCGGTACATTGATAATATACGTAAATGCTCTTTTACGCGGCGTATGGTACAATAATGCTACATGCTGTTCACATCTTTCTTAGGAGGTATATTATCCATACTTTACTGCATCTGGCTCGGCATGACATGGCATCATTTTGAAGGTATTGCAAATTTCTTGATAATTTGCGGTTACCAGCTAATCTGCATTACGTGTACGGCTAGCGTACATAACAATGCGTGAAAAAC